>CAUJRU010000559.1:0-35159 GCA_963277665.1 Viscum album | reverse complement strand
TAGGTATCGGCTTTAGGCCTACAATTGCACAGATGGGGGATTGGGTCTGCTAGAAATTTAGGGGAGAATATTCCCAACGGTTTTTTAAAACCGTTGGGAAAGGTAATCTTTACCAACAGTTTCAAAAAACCATTGGGAAAGCCTTCCTAAAACTAACATATCCCAACAGTTTTATCAAACCATTGGGTAAAAGTCATCTAAAACTCATATATCCCAACGGTTTGATAAAACCATTGGGTAAAAGTAATATAAAAATTTCTATTCCAACGATTTAGTGAAACTGTTGGGTAAGGACACCTATTTCAACGGTTTATGAAAACTGTTAGAAAAACCCCGTTGGTATATCCTCCATTTACAGTAGTGATCCAAGACATTATACTTACTGATAAAGTAATAACCAAATTAATTGTTAATAAATGGGTAGGAATGGATCAAGTACCCAAACCTTTTGCCTCATGATACTGACTAATTCCTCAAGAGGATATATATTTCATATCCCCGCCTATTACATAATTAATTCCAATATATTCACTATATAAATGAAATAAATAACAACACAATTCATAATAAACTTTCCTTAGTAATCAATAAACATATATTCTAGAATAATAACCATATTTCATGTCAATACATTCACCAGTAAATAAATGGAATAAAATGATCATAAGACATTCAGAGAAATAGGTTGGATGGTATCATTAGAAAATACCCCCAGTGAAATATAAGAAACATTAAAGGATGTTGACATGGCTGAAAAACAAGTTTGGAAGATAATTAAAAATTTACATGGAGAAATAAGATGAAATACCCTTTACATTATTGATACCCTTCATAGAAAATATTTTATAAATAAAAGGGAATATAATTTTCTTTGAAAATTAAAGAAAAGATGAAGAGTATGTAAATGATGAAGGTGATGAGTAAATTAATTTGTATTGGAAAAAATAAAAAGAATATTCCTTTCACATTTTTTAAAGAAAGACAAGGTTAATTGAAATATGAATTCATATGTCACTTTTAAATTATTGTTTTAAGAATATAGCCAGGATAATTTTTAAAATATTATTTAAAAATAGAAATATCAAAAAAATTAATTTTTAAAATAAATAATTCTAAGTTTAAAAATGAGTATATAAGGTAAATGATATGAATATGAATAGTATTAAAAAATATTTGTTGATGTTGTACCTCTCGAACCCCTCAAGGTTTTATTTTCATGATCACAATCACCCTCATATTTATCTAATTATTTTTCAAGTGTTTTTGGATGATAGGAATCATTTCAGGTGGCCACAGAATTGGGCCAAGAAGGCCAAGAAGGCAAAAAGCCAATCTGGACTGAAATTCAGTCCACCGGCCAACCGGTGGCTTCACCACCGGTCGACCGATGGACCCTGGGCAGAAGACAGAGCCACTGCCTCACCACCGGTCAGCCGGTGGCTTGACCACCGGCCAGCCGGTGGCACCTGCACTCAAAGGGGAGCCACTGCCTCACCACCGGTCAGCCGGTGGCCTCAGCACCGGCCAGCCGGTGGCCCCCTCTCCAAACAGTGCCAGCTACTGTCTTGGCACCGGCCAGCCGGTGGCTCTGGCACCGGCCAGCCGGTGGCTCTGGCACCGGTCAGCCGGTGGACCCTGGACAGGAATCCTATGCCATTTTGCAAACACCGGCCAACCGGTGGGACTGTACCGGCCAGCCGGTGGAGCCAGTCAAACTAGCCGTTGGCTTTGACCAGTCAACCCTCTTTTGGCCTCCAACGGCTCCGAGGCCTTTTCCAACGGCTCCAAAGCCCCCCAACGGATACTTGAAGGTTCCTAGCCTATAAATAAAGGCCTAGGAAGCCTCGGAACCTCACCCAAGCCACCGGACACATTGTTGATCATTTTGGCGAACCTCCGGCGGATTTCCTCAAGGAACCCAACGTGCTCCAATCCAATTCCACAACCAAGAGCACCTTCAAAGAAGCTTGGAAGCGGCCTTCAACATCTCCAATCATTCAAAGGCGCCCAAGGCTTCTCCAATTACGGGTTTTATTGTTTTATTTTTATTGAGCTTTAAATTTGGGTTTGTGCCTACAAACCCCAAACTCTTTCTCATCCCCATTTCTTTTGGGTTCTCACACCACCATTAAGGTGTGAAGAGGTTTCTTCAAGCCTTTCCTTTTAAAAGGCTTGTGTTTCGGTGAGCTAGCCTTCACCCGTTAAAAAGGCTAGTGGGTTCTTGCTAAACCATCAAAAGCAAGTGGGTTCTTGCTAAACCACAAAAAGCAAGCTGTAATAGGTCCTAGTGCTACCTCAAAGCCTAGTGGGTTTCTTGCTAAAACCATTGAAAAGCAAGCGGTAGAATCTCTCAACGGTTGAGTTGGGAGCGGAGACGTAGGTCGGGTTTTTGGCCGAACTCCGTTATCAATTCTTGTGTCTTGCCTCTTTATTTCCGCTGCACTTTACTTTGATTTTTAATTTGTTAATCAATTTTTTTTAAAAGGCAATTCACCCCCCCTCTTGCCATCATTCCTTGTTTTCTTCCGCCCAACAATTGGTATCAAAGGGAAATTTGAGTAATACCCTAACCCGGTTTCAAATTTAAGATCCATTAAGATGGCATCAACCTCTTTCACCCCCGAGGGCCTCTCATTGGGTCGGGCTCCATTTTTTGATGGGACCGACTATAATTATTGGAAAACCCGCATGACTGCCTTTCTTAGAAGCATATGATATCCCATTTATAAAATTGTCATGCAAGGTTACACTTTGTCTACCCCCGACGAATCCAAATGGACCCCCGCCGACATTAGAAATTTTGAGCTTGATGGCAAAGCCATGAATGCTCTTCATTGCGGCCTTGACCGAAACGAGTTCAACCGAGTTTCCACTTGCACCTCATCTCACGAAATCTGGAAACTTTTGGAGGTTACCCATGAGGGAACCAACAAAGTAAAGGATACTCGATTGGACATGTACCGTCAGGATTTTGAGTCTTTTTCCATGCACCCAAATGAATCTATTTCCGATATGTTTACTCGCTTTACTGACGTGTGCAATGGAAGGAAATCTCTTGGTGATGATGTTTCAGCCGAGAGGATGGTCAAGAAGATCTTATGGGTCCTTCCGAGCTCATGGGCACCAAAGGTGACGGCGATCCAAGAAGCTAAGGACGTCAAAAATATGCCGGTAGAGGAGCTCATCGGATCCCTAATGACGTACGAGATCACTATGAGGAGGCAAGCTCAAAAGGAGGGCACACCAATCAAGATACCAAAGAACATCGCCCTCAAGGTACAAAAAGAAGTAAGCTCCTCCTCATCTTCATCATCCTCTTCCTCCTCATCCTCTTCATCTTCAAATGGCGACTCGGAAATGGAGAATCTCGCCCGCTAAATGCATAAATTTATGAAGAAGCATAAGAAGAAGAAGAAATCTCGCAAGGCGGGAAAGCAAGAACCCACCGCAAGATCCGAGCCCAAGGTAAAATGCTACGGGTGCGGCGAAAAGGGCCATTACAAGCCCGATTGCCCACTCAACAAGAAACGGGCTAAGGAAAAAGGAAAGAAAAAGGTCCTCAAGGTGACATGGAGTAACACCTCCTCATCATCCGACTCCTCCTCCTCCTCGAGCGACCAAGGTACAAAATGCCTAATGGCATTCCATGAGGTAACTTCTTCCGACTCCTCTTCCTCTTGTTCTTCAAATTCCAATTCTTTAAATCATCTTTCTTATGAAGAACTCTCACATGCTAGAGACCAACTAGAAAAAGGTTTTCATACTTTATCGTCAAAATTTGTTGCTTTAAAAAAGTCTTTCAAAAAACTTTCCTCCGAAAAAGACCAACTTCTCAAAGAGAAGGAGGAACTCACCCTAAAAATCCAAAATTTCCCAAATGTTGATTCCATGGAATCAACCATCAATGACCTAAGGGAGACCCTATCCAAGTTCACCCAAGGTGAACAAAATTTGAACAATCTCCTAGGTTCCCAACGAATATCTAGGACCACTCAAGGGCTAGGCTACACCAATATAGCTTCCTCCTCCCATGCTCCAACTGTTTTTGTAAGGGGGAGCTCTTGTTTTAAATTTTGTAACTATTGTAAAAAACCCGGGCACATGATATATGAATGTAATTGCAAAAACGCCCGGTATGGTAGGCCCAAATCGATTTTTTATTCGGATGAATTTTATAGGAGAAGACCCGCTATGAGACAAGTTTGGATAGAAAAATCCCTTCTTGCGAGTCTCTCCGGGCCTAAAATCATCTCTTTTCAAAATCCCTCTCCCCGGTGATTGATTGTTTTTATTTAGGGGGAGTTAGGATCTTTTAAGCTTTTTTGTGTATTCAAAATTTTTCCTTTCAATTTCAACACTTGGTTTCAAAACTCTCAATTTCAAAAATTTTCATTTGGTTTCAAATTTCAAAATTCAATTGGTTTTTGATTCAAAACTTTCAATTCAAACTGTTATTTAATTTTAATTCCAATTTCAAAAATTTCAATTGATTTTCAAATCTCTATCCCTCAATCAAGTTTTATGCCCCATTCTATTTTGATAATCACAAAGGGGGAGAAATTTCTTGATTGATTGGGGGAGAATCCTTTTCATCGTGCTTAGCATTTCCTTTAATTTAAGTATTTTACTTTGATTGTTTTGGTGATTGTGATCATCAAAATAGGGGGAGATTGTTGTACCTCTCGAACCCCTCAAGGTTTTATTTTCATGATCACAATCACCCTCATATTTATCTAATTCTTTTTCAAGTGTTTTTGGATGATAGGAATCATTTCAGGTGGCCACGGAATTGGGCCAAGAAGGCCAAGAAGGCAAAAAGCCAATCTGGACTGAAATTCAATCCACCGGCCAACCGGTGGCTTCACCACCGGTCGACCGATGGACCCTGGGCAGAAGACAGAGCCACTGCCTCACCACCGGTCAGCCGGTGGCTTGACCACCGGCCAGCCGGTGGCACCTGCACTCAAAGGGGAGCCACTGCCTCACCACCGGTCAGCCGGTGGCCTCAGCACCGGCCAGCCGGTGGCCCCCTCTCCAAACAGTGCCAGCTACTGTCTTGGCACCGGCCAGCCGGTGGCTCTGGCACCGGTCAGCCGGTGGACCCTGGACAGGAATCCTATGCCATTTTGCAAACACCGGCCAACCGGTGGGACTGTACCGGCCAGCCGGTGGAGCCAGTCAAACTAGACGTTGGCTTTGACCAGTCAACCCTCTTTTGGCCTCCAACGGCTCCGAGGCCTTTTCTAACGGCTCCAAAGCCCTCCAACGGATACTTGAAGGTTCCTAGCCTATAAATAAAGGCCTAGGAAGCCCCGGAACCTCACCCAAGCCACCGGACACATTGTTGATCATTTTGGCGAACCTCCGGCGGATTTCCTCAAGGAACCCAACGTGCTCCAATCCAATTCCACAACCAAGAGCACCTTCAAAGAAGCTTGGAAGCGGCCTTCAACATCTCCAATCATTCAAAGGCGCCCAAGGCTTCTCCAATTACGGGTTTTATTGTTTTATTTTTATTGAGCTTTAAATTTGGGTTTGTGCCTACAAACCCCAAACTCTTTCTCATCCCCATTTCTTTTGGGTTCTCACACCACCATTAAGGTGTGAAGAGGTTTCTTCAAGCCTTTCCTTTTAAAAGGCTTGTGTTTCGGTGAGCTAGCCTTCACCCGTTAAAAAGGCTAGTGGGTTCTTGCTAAACCATCAAAAGCAAGTGGGTTCTTGCTAAACCACAAAAAGCAAGCTGTAATAGGTCCTAGTGCTACCTCAAAGCCTAGTGGGTTTCTTGCTAAAACCATTGAAAAGCAAGCGGTAGAATCTCTCAACGGTTGAGTTGGGAGCGGAGACGTAGGCCGGGTTTTTGGCCGAACTTTGTTATCAATTCTTGTGTCTTGCCTCTTTATTTCCGCTGCACTTTACTTTGATTTTTAATTTGTTAATCAATTTTTTTTAAAAGGCAATTCACCCCCCCTCTTGCCATCATTCCTTGTTTTCTTCCGCCCAACAGTTGAAACCCGCATCCTTAAAATAATAAAATGACATTATTTTTGAAAATTGGAAAAGTGTTTTATAAATATCAAATGGAAATATAAAAATTTTTAATTTTAAAGTTAAAGGGAAAAATTGGAGGAAATAAGAATATAGACCTAGAGAGAAATATTCCTGACCAAAAAGAGGTGAGACTGGAAAGGGGACCCTTACAGATTTGGTAACTTTAAAATCAAAATACATTAAAAGAGAAAATTTAAAATAGAACTTGAAATACCAAGAATAATTTTTTTCATTATAAAATATGTAAAAGGGGCCATGTATTCACCATATAAATGAATATATGTTCATAATAGAAAACATGTCTTAAGTAACAAAATTTGAGATGAAGAACCCTTACCTATTACTCATAAATTTCAAAAAATACATTTATAATCCTATATAATAAACAGAACCATATTAATAAATTATATCAGATAATTATTCATATCTATTACCATTTATATTCTTCAATTTTAATCATTCTATATATATATATATATATATATATATTTGTTAGTTAATGGTTATTTTCATCATTCGATGTTTTTACTTTTGATTATTTTGTATGTGTTTTGTAATTGTGATATTAGACCCCATTCATTAATAAAACTTTCATCATTATCAAATTTAAAATGTTTTTGAAATAATTTATTTTAAATTATTTATATAACCCTATATTAATTTTATGGAATTCATGGGCATGGTTTGTGAGAGTAAAATGCATGAAAAGCTTGTTTTGGGAAGTTTACAAATATCAATGGGATACATTATAATGATAATTAATTCTTGTGGTTTCCTTATATAATCTTATTAATGAATCATGTTACTCTTTCAAATCATATATATTCATAAAATACATTTTTATAACTATCCATGTTAGGCGGGGATGAAAATTGAAATGTGTCGACCATAGAAGTAGTATTCTGTATGTACGCATGAGCGACATTTTCATTTTTCAACGAATGGAAAGAAAGAAATGTGGTTAATGATTTATATTTATTGAATAGTAATTATTTGAAAAATATCATATTTCATAATTAAATACATTCTTATAACCATCCTTTTAATTCAGTGATGAAAAATAAAACCCATTATCCATAGAGGTGGTAGTCCCCACATATGTATGAGTGACGTTTTCATTTTTATAATTATTGGGAGGAATGTAGAAAATGATTATAACAAGAACATAATATAATTTCCATATAATAATTATAATAGTATAATTATTTTATTATGGGTAAAATAGATTTTGTGGAGATATAATAAGAATGGATAAAATAGAAATGAAAAGGGAGTGATTATGAGTTTTTACATTACTCCTTGGGAAAACTCCTTGAGCCTTCTCAGATTAGTATTTTGTTGATATAAACACCTATATAAATTTAGAAAGAAAATTTTTAAGGGTTTTATTATAATATGTTTGATCCAAGTAGATTTATATTAGAGGATAAGTGGGGTTGTGAAAGGTCTATTATATAAGTGAGAAGGGTGACACTTTTTTAAATAGTCATTACATTATATTAAAGGCACATCAATTTAAAATAATTAAATCACAAAGAATGGATAATAATATAAAAGGGTTATATTTTTTATATTCATCTCGGATACCTAAAAAAGGATATGGTTGGAGATATTTTAGGCCTTTTCCTCTTGATTTTAATTTTTACCATAATTTACTTTTACTACAACAACTTATTTTTTTACCTCAGTTACTTATTTTTATAGATTAAAATAAAATTAACTTCATGAGATAATTTGGATATTTTTATTAAAAATATTAAAACTATTTTATATGATTCAATTTATAGTGTAAAAATATAAATTTTAGTAAAAGAGTTCTTAACGTAAAAATAAATAGTTTTTAGAAAAAAATTCTTTCTGAGCGTAAAAATGAATTTACATAAAAATCATGTGTATTGTTGACTACTATGATATTTATTGGTTAATAATTAAAATATATATATATGACTTTAAAACTAATCTAGAACCAAATGTATTATGTAATTACTTATTAAAGAAAAGGGTCAATAATTGTTCTTTTATTAGAATAGAACATCACTTATGTTCTAAAATGTTAAAAATAGGTTTATAAAATAAATATTAAATTTTTAAATGTTTTATTTTAATACATAAACATATATTTGGTATATCTAAAAGTTTTTATAAAATTTTAATTTATTCTTAGATCGTGATTATGTCGTGAAAGTGAAATATTTATAAAAACAGTATTTTTTCATTATTCACCCAAAAATTAAACCTTATTAGAAAAATCCAAAAAAATAACCCTCAACTAATATTAAAATAATTGATCCAAAAATGATATACTTTTTTTAAATTAATTTTATATGATTTAGGAATTTAAATTTTAAATGGAAACATTAAATATAATTAAAAAATGTTTTTATAGGAAAATAACCTTTTAAAATATTCATTATTATTATTATTATTTTCTATTAATTTTTAATTAAATTAGTGTTAATATATTATTCATATTATTCATATTATTTATCATTATTTAAAAATAATATATTTAATTTCTTAAATTAAAAATGCATTGCGAATAAAAATATAATTTTTAATAAATGACATTTTTAAATAGAAAATGTATTTATTCTTGTAACCTACCTAGTAATGACTATTGGATGGATATTAATTTATTTTTTTTAAATTTTATCAAAACATTTCATTAAAATCATTCTTTATTCACGATCGTTTTAAAATTCCCAACACTTTTAAAAATATAGTTCTTTGAAAAGTATTAATTTTATATTAAATAATCTTGATGAAACACCCATAAAATTAATTATTTTTATTATAAAAATTTAATTTTACTAATCCATTTTGAGTAAAATATTTCTCTAAATTTTATAAATAGGTCATATCATAGTAATATGTGACACATAAAATATATTTTTTATAATAAAATATCTCTATTAAACACTACATATTTGTTTAATTATTGAATTCTTATAATTTATTAATTTTTTCCTTGCATTATAATATTTTATATCAATAAAATTTATCATGGTTTGTTTTAGTTCTATATTCCATTTGAAATATATTATTCAAATTAATATTTTTATAGAGGAAAATTAATAATAAAATCTCGTAGTTTAACAATATTTCCTCTTACCATATTATATATAATCCTTAAAGCTTGTACCTTTCTTTCACTTAGTTTTTAATTAGTTTTCTATATATTATAATAAAAAATTCTTATATTTTTTAATAGTATTCTTTCTGTGTACAGTGTTTTTTAGTAATAATACTTCTAGAAAACTAGGAATCATCCTACTTCCAACTTCAAGTATTTGTCTTTTCTTATGTCTATTGTCCCACTGTATTTGGATTAATCTTATAGATATATTAATCCTTTATTTTTGATGTTATATTATAAAGGAATAAGATAATGACCATTTTATTATGCTTTGCATATGATTTATTTTATAATCAATTTCTATTTAATGTATAGAAAATAAAAAATATTTCATTATAGAAAACATATAATTTAGGGAAAGAAAATTCATAATAAATTTTTTGGTGTTATTTGTTTTCCTTCCTAAAACACTTCAATACTGTTCATAATAAATATTTTTCTCATTATTAATTATTTGACTATGGAAGATATATGATGTAATTTAAATAAAAAATTATAGTTTATTTATAATTATGATATAGTTGTGTTAAAATGATTATATTTTATAATTTTGTTAGGTAATATAGTTTATAACATAACATGAATAGTAAGGTAAGGTATTTTTTTGATAAGATCAATGTGTGAATACATTATCAAAAAATTGATTAAAATATGAAAATGCTTCATAATTTAAACTTTAAAAACTTATTATCATATTTAGATTATTCTTTAGATAAATTTTATTGTAAAGAATTCATATAAGATGTGTTCTTGGATTTTATTGTTAGATATAAAAATGAAAACAAATTTTTTATTTTCCATTGGTACACAAAATTTCTATGTCCTAGGATAATATATATTCTCTGGGATATGAATGGGAGTAAAATTGAACTTAGTAAAGTTAACTTCTAAGAAAATAGAACATAAACATTAAATAAATATTTATTTCCAAAATTATGATTTAATCCAAGCAAGATCGCTAGGTTTTTTTCAAAACATTGTTTGATGAACTTTGGAAGAACTTAAGTTATAATGTTAAATTAAAGATCTTTTTAAAAGTAACATTAATTAAAGTTATTAAAATAATAATAGTTAATGGTTTTTTTAGCTAATATAGTTGATAGAAAAGTTTTAAAGGTAAATTTTGGAGGCTTAGTATATTTCCAATGATTATTGTTTCAAGAAATGAAAGCAAAGTACATCATAAAATAAGATTATATAAAGAAAACTATTTAGATATAAATTCTAAATTTTTAATATTATGATTGAGAATCATAATCATAAAATTACTCAAACATATTAATGAAAATAAATTTTCTCATTAAAGAGTTTAGTGTATTTTTTTATGTATTGATTTGTTAGGTGGATATATAGTGATGAAACAAGTGTTAAAATTTTAAATAAAATGTCAATTAAATATTGAAAAAAATCACTAAAGATATTTACAGTTAATATGTGTTAGTAATAGATCTTATATTTATGGTTTTGTATATATATATTTCAAGAAAATAATAAAATGGTGAAAATTTAGCAATATAAAAAAAATATCATGGATTATAGTAAAATTAAATTTCTATGTTACTATTCATTCACGTGGGAAATATACAAAATATAAGAGTTTAATGATAAATATTCCCTTAGAATTAAAATATCTAAGTTTTCCTTAGTTAATGATTTTCATGGAAATACATGGTTTGTGACAATATGTTAATATTAGCAAGTGTAGGTGCCCAAATATTGATATAAAGTTCACTCATGATATAAAATCATGAACTTTTTTTGGATTAACTTGCTTGAGTATACCATATGGAATTATATATAGAATTTAATTGGTATACATAAGGTGAATAGTTCATATAAATCCTCATTACCTGATGTTTAAAAGGTACTTAGAAAGTGAAAATCCATGCAATGAAACCTTTTTTAAGATAAAATTGACTTCAAGTAATTCAATGGGTGATTAGGTATGCTTCTATACATGTGGTGGGTTTGACTTCACCTAAATGTTACTTTTCTCATATATGGTGGGTATGAAAACTACGTCATTAATTGAGTAATATCGAGGAAGAGTATTTCCATACTTTTTTTTATTATATATAAGGTTCTCATAAATTTTGATTAATGACATGTTATGTATTCATGTATATTGATTTGTCTTAACTTAGAGAGTTGAGAATGGATGAGTTGTACTATATGAGATTTACATGTTTTTAGTATCATGGGTGTACTTGATACCTTAGACAAAGATATTTATGAATATTTATGATGCGTGGAGTTAAATATTATAGATGATTGCATAGATATACACGTGTTTAACAAATATCCTTACAAATACCTTTATAGTTTAAATAAAATTGATGTTTTTCAAGGGGATAATATTTTCTTAATATTAAGGATAAAAAATTCATAATAATTAACAAAACTAAAAAAACCCTAATAGTCACACATAACCAGAGACACTTTTAAATTGGTTTTTTTAATATTTTTTAAATAAATTGGTTAGGGTATTTAAAAATTTATGAAATAAGATAGCTTAGTGTCAATTCATTTTTTGCTCAGCTACCCAAGGGGTGAGCATCAAATGAAATAATACTTTCCATGGATTTTTTTTGTTTTTCTTTTATGTTATATTTTTTAATGATATAAAAAATAAGTATAATAAATATAAACATATCAAAAATAAAAAATATATATAATTAAAAATATAATTATAAAACTAATAATTAGGTAATATTTTTAAAACCTGAACCCAAACCCTGCCTGAACCCGAACCCAAACCCTGCCTGAACCCGAACCCAAACCGAACCCAATTTCGGGGTAACGGGTTCAGTTTCTTAATAAATAAATATATATATATATATATATATAATTATTTAAATAAATATTAAGAGGGATCATATAATCTTTTTAATAAAAAGTAATCCAAAAAAAAGAGTATATTGGGTTAGACATATCAAATTTCCATTATCTTGAAAACAAATAAACATTACATAGATAGATCTAAAGAGGGATACCAAAACTATCTAAAAACTCATACTATGAGAAAATGATCATATTATGATCTCCTTTAATTAACCCAACCATGAGGGTTCCCTCTAAAACGTTGATATTGGCCTCTCCTCTATATCTTGGGTTATTTTCAGGGATCGTGATTCTCATCTGATGAAGTGTTTTCCACCAAATCATTGTTTTTTCCAAATTTCATACTATAATCCTCAAAAAAATTTGTATCCTGATCTCTATTTGTAGTTTCTTCCTAATCCAAAATGGTTAAAGGAACATCAAGATAATCAATTTAATTTGAAGTGGTAACCTTACATATGGGTTGTCCCAAGACTGATGTGGAAGAAGGGGCATCAATACTACCACTATGTTGACCCTACCCTAGGTCTCCTTACCAGTAATGACCAAATTCCTTTGAGCACCCTCTGACATCCCAATTTTTTTAACATTTTTAATGGATTTTGGTTTCAAAAATGACTCAACTTTGAGATTTTTTCCCTTTGTAATCAAAATAAGCAAGTGAACTCTTCTCCTAAATTAATTTCTTTCTAACCTTAGTTTGTGCAGTGAATTTAATGTTTGACTCCTCATAATCAGATTCATCCAATGTCTCAATGTTATTATAAAGTGAATCCTTAATGGATTAGCCTTTATCCATGATGTTATCCCAATCCCATTCAATTTTTTTATTCACCATAAGTGCATCCATAAATATACAAATATATTTATTTATAATTATATTTAATTATATATATATATATATATATTCATCACGTACCCAAACCAAATACCTAAATCTAAACCCTACTCAAACCTAATAAATATATATAATATAAATATATTTATAAATGTACAAATATATTTATTTATAATTATGTTTAAAAATATATATTTATATTTATATTTATACTTATATATATATTTATATTTATATTTATATTTATATTTATATTTATATTTACATATATATTTATATTTATATTTATATTTATATTTATATTTATATTTATATTTATATTTATGAATATATATTTATAATTTTTTTATATTTATATTTATATTTATTTATTTATTTACAATTATATTTATAAATATATATCTGTAATTATACAATTTTTTTTAATGGTAAACCCTAACTGAAACCCAAATATAAATATTTATATATATTTATATACAAAAACATTATATATATATATATATATATTTATATTTTAATATATTTTAATATATTTATTTTTAATATATTTTAATATATTTATTTTTAATATATTTTAATATATTTATTTTTAATATATTTATTTATAAAAATATATTAGTAATTATATATTTATTTATAAATATATATTAGTAATTATATATTTATTTATAAATATATATTAGTAAATATATATTATTTAAGTTCATTTATATTTATAAACATTTTTTATAGATATATATTTATAAATATATCAATATTTATAAACATTTTAATACATTGAATTTTAATCCATTTATTTTTTTTGTATATTTATTTTTAATATATATATATATATATATTATTATATTATATTATATTATATTTAGTATATTTATAAATATAACATTTAAGAAAACTAAAAACTAAAAAAATCTATGGAAAGCATAATTTCATTTGATGCTCACCCCCTGGGTAGCTGAGCCTAAAAAAAACTATTTATCGGTTATCCCATTTCCCAAATTCTTAAAATCCTTTACCCATTATTTAAAAAACCATTTAAAAATTTATCCCATGTAATCCTATAAAAATGAGAATTTTTTATTTCAAGATTTTTGTTGATAATTTATGAGAGTTTATTGACACGTGTTTATTGTGGGTTGTGACAAAAAAATATTTTTGAAGTTAAAATGTAGTATAGTGGTTAACCTAGGTTTTCCCTAGAGATGAGTACACACCAATCACGTTTGTCGCTTAAATTTGAGAAAGCCGTATAGGTTATTTTTGAAATTTTTTTGAGCTTAAAAATAAACAAAGCAATTGAAAATAAAGGTTGAACACTAATGGATGAAGTGAGTAATGGGGTTAGGGTAGGATAAAATTTTTCAATTTCATTATATTTATAAATATCATCCCCCTCTCTTCCTATTTAATGATAAATAAAAGGCTCCTCGATCGAGTTATCAATCACCCTTGGTTGAAGAAATCAATGGAATCCTCTCCTATGTGCATGGAAGTTTATAAACAATTCCCAAAAAACTAAGGCATGTCACGATCAGTAATTGTTGATCCTTATAAATCTATAAATGATTCACTAGTTCCACACATGTTCAACGATCGCTGGACACTCACCACCTAACACAATCTGCTCGATCAAGACAAATTTCACTAGGTGGAAGGAGATTAATGTTCTTCAACCAAAGCTATAAAAATTTAATGAAACCAAAACCCAAAATAAAATCACATTAATAGAATTGTACATAACTGAAAATTGAAATCATTGAATATAAAAATAGAGTTTTACATTTAAGTAGAAGACTTCGAAATTACAAAATTGAAACTCCCCCTTCCCCGATCACTCAAAGGTTTTACCCTTCCATGTGAAGGGTAAGAGAGTTGAAAGGAGAAAAAAATAAAATAGTGAAACTAAGAAATAAATAAGATAAAATACACAAAAAATCAATACTTCAATCCTCCAGAAAATCCCCTCTTGCACCTTCTTCAATAACACCCTTGAATGGAAATGAACACTCATATATATAGGGTTGATAGGTGGAATATTTTCCCTCCATATTCACTCCACCGAAAGTTTAAATTTAATTAGAATAGTAAATGGATGAATATTGGGATTTTGTATTAGTAAAAGTTGTTCTCATATCTCTTTTCCATACGCCCAAAAAAATATCATCTTATTTTAACAACTGTCACAAAAGTTATGCTTGAATAACTGATGAAGACTTTTTCTTCCTGAGGAGACTGCTCAACTATATTCTTTTTAGAGCAGTCGATGATGTATTAATTACTGAATTTATTCATGAAATTTACTTTGAAGATTAGTCTAAGAGTTTTATTTACAATATATCTAGAATCACTTCATTTTGAGTTATGTTGGATGATATATGATTTAATAACTGATGTGGAGTCCATTTTGTTGGCCAGAAAAATTTTTCCACTTTATTTATTTTCATAGTCCATTGTGGGTCAAATTGGATCTAGGTCCAGAATAAAAACCTGAATCACATGAAGAAATGAAGCCTAAAAAAATTAATCACTCAATTTGGATCAAAATTGTAAAAATTATGTCCAAAAAACTGAAGCTCTAGAAAACTGCTAAATTTCCACAATTAACCAATTTTCACAATTAAGCCCAAAAATCACCAAACATACTAAAATGATCAAAATCAGATCAAATGAATTAATTTTAAGGGAATAAATCATTGAAACACACATGAAAAATAATGGAAATATTAACTCTATCAATCCCCCCACACTTAACACTTGGACTCCTGGAAAATTCAGCTTCAAAATCAAATCAAAGTAAATTAAAAACACATGTTCATAAGATCCACCACTTCCATAACAAGAAAAAAAGATATCATGACTCATAAAAAAAATTATTTTAATTTATCACTTTAGATAATTCAATATTTTTCCTCTTCATTTCTCCTCACATGCACACATGACATCTACCTCACATGAATTTTCTCTCATCTGTCATGATAAATTCATACTTCTCCACCCGATGTGAGTCAAGGACATGATTTTATCATGAGGAATTTTAAGGGATGTTTTTTGGCTTCTGGTTGGTAGGATTTTTATGTTTAAAATTTTGAGTTCGAATGAGGAGGGATTTTTTCTTTTGAAGAAAAATTGCAAGATTATAATTTTCACTCATGTATGGTATCCTCCTTACTCCTCTTAGTATAAAATCAGCTCTATAATCATTAAAACTCATGGAAATTGCACACCAAACACCATTTCACCATAAAAAATTCCAATCTTCTCAAAAATAATTGTTCTTGAAAGCTCCAGATAGGCACAAATTTCTTTCAACATTAGAAGCTCCAGAAAAGAATAACTTATCTTATCATAAAAGCTACATAAAAGGCACAACATTAGACAAAATTATTTTTTTTAATATAAAAACATATCTAAGCATTTTATTTTCCACCCAAAGTTGCACCAAATGAGTTATTACAACACAAGACACCCCCCCCCCAACCACACACACTTAAGTTCTACTAGATCATACAATTTAGCTTCAATAGTATGTTGGATTGGAAAAATTGGATTATAATGTGGATAAACTAATTAGTTGATCATTAATTCTAAGGTATGAAAGTAATAAATGTTTAATGAAGGAAAAATTAAAACGATTATATTATAAAGGGGGCTTAAAATTCAAATAAATGCCTCAATCATTTAAAATAAAAGTACCTTAAACCCTCAAGTTTTGAAGGGAATAAATAAAATTATGGTTAAATAAAACATTGTTTGGTTCTATCAAGAAGTGAGGTGAATGAAAATAATATGAAAAAAAGAGTTCCAAATCCTCATGGTAATGTGATTTAAAATATAAAGACAGTGAGAAGTGGAATGGGATTCAAAAATCCAAGTAATTTTCATGAAATTACAAAAGAATTGAACTTGAAACAAAGTAATTTTTAGCATTCATTTAAGCTAGTTTCATGGAATAAATTGGTTTACTCATTAAATAATGTTTTAAAAATAGATTTGATAACCATTTAAGATCAAACGTTTCAATAACACACAAAAACTGAAAAAGAAACACAAAAAATTGAAAAAACCACTTTTTTTGGAAAACAAACAACAAATGAAAATCATAAACTATAAAGGTTCCCTTAAACAAAGATAAATTATGTAGTGTAATCAATGAATTCAATTTGATTTGGTATGTTAGATTATTTGAAATTGAATCACAATAAGAAAGAAAGTGTAAATAATAGGTACAACCTAATGACTTTTATTGATAAATAGGCTAGAGGAGTGTGATATCCTATACTAGATATGATGGAAAGGTCCCATTGAATTTCTTTAGCCTATGCCCATTAATAGTGACTGGATCCTACTCTCCATCCTTCACAATCATCACAGAACTAAAATAATATACATGAGTAATTATAAATGAACCTTCCAATATGGAGTGAAGTTTTCCTAGAATCATTTTGAGTCTTGAGTTGAATAACAGCACTTTTTATCTACGATGGAATTATTTTAGTTGGATCATCTTATCATGAGCCACTCTTGTTCTCTATTTGTAAATCATTGAATTTTTAAAATAATACCTTCTAATTTCTTCCATCTCTTACAACTATAATATTCTCTCTTTTCTAGTGCTTTCAAGATCCAAATTCATCTTTCTCACAGCAAAATATGATTTATGCTCCAACCCCACAAGTAGGTGACAAATTTTCCCATAAATCATCCTATATGGACTCATTCCAATTGGGGTTTTGTAGGTTTACTATAAATCCACAAGGAGTCATCCAAATTTTGTCTCCAATCATTTCTATTTGAATTAATAGTATTTTCCAATATTAATTTGATTTCCCTGTTTGACACTTCATCTTTCCCATTTGTATATGGATGATAGGGAGTTGATGTTTTATGACACACCCCGTACTTATTCAGAAAATCCTCTATTATCCTATTGAAAAAGTGAGTCCCTTGATCACTTATGATGGATCTTGTCACTCCAAACCTACAAAATATGTTATCCTTGACAAAATCAAAAATAACTTTAGCATCATCAGTCCTAGAAGATTTTGATTCCACCCACATGGAAACATAATCAACCACAAGAAATATATAATAATTTCCAAATGAAATTAGGAAAGGTGCCATAAATCTATCCCTAGAACTTAAAAAATCTCACAAATCTTAATTGGTTGTTGGGTAATTTCTTGTATCTTTTAGTTTTTTCTAGAAAACTACCATTTTTATACCTTTTTCAAAATTCATGAGAATATTTAAAAAGGGTGGACCAATAAATTCTAGATTATAAAACCATCCTTTTTATCCTTTGAGGTCCAAAGTGACCTCCACAAGATAAAGTGTGACAAAACTCAAATAAAAAAACAATTTCACTCTTAGGAAAATGTCTTCTTATCACTTTTTCATTGCAAATTTTCCAAAGAAATGGATCATCTCTAATTTAAAATCTAGATTCAGCTTTCAGTTTGTGAATTTGGTGAGAATTCAAATGATATGGGACCTGAGATTTTACCAGATAATTTACCATTTCAACATAACAAGGAAATTATCCCTCAAGAAAGTACAATTGTTCTCCTAGAAGGTGATCATTCAATGGTTTTTTATAGAATTTTAGCTTTAGCGGTGTTGGGTAGTCTTCTTAAATGATTATCCACTTGGTTATTGGATCTTTTCTTGTCCTTTATTTCTATGTTGAACTCCTATAGTAGTAACATACATATCACTAGACTCATTTTAGCTTCACCCTTCTTCATCAAGTACCTAAAATCTCCATGATCAGAAAACACAATGACTTTAGTTCTAAGAAAATATGATTTAAATATTTCCAAAGAAAAAACAAATGCTAAAAACTATTTTTTTGTAGTTGTGTAATTGATTAAGGTTACATCTAAGGTTCTTAAGGAATATGAAATGACTTGTGACATACCCTCAATTCATTAAGAAAGGATTGCTCCAACTTCTTAGTTGGAATCATCACAAAGTATCTCTAATGGTTCTTCCTAATTTGGTGGTTACATTATGAGTGGTGTAATCAATATCCTCTTCAACTAATAAAAGGATTCCCTAAATGCACCATTGAAGTCAAAATCATCATCTTTCAAAATAAATATAGAGATATGGAGATCAATCTTACTGAAAACTTTTATATATCTCCTATATAATCCTACATAGCCTAAAAATGATCTAACATGTTTCACACAAGTTGGGTAAGTAAGTGAATTTATCACCTTAATTTTTGATTTATCCACTTTAATGAATTTTTTAAAATGAAATTAAAAAAGAAAATTCCCCTCTAAACCATAAAATGACACTTCAAAATTTAAAACAAGATTCTTTTCAATGTAGGTTTTCAAAAAAATCATGATTTTTCAAACAATGGTCAAAAGAATTTCCAAAAGCCATGAAATCATATAAGAACACCATCAATAAATATTCAATGTAATCCTAAAAAATACTTACCATGCACCTAGGAAAAGTACCTAGAGCATTATATAATCCAAATGGAATCCTTTTAAATGAAATAGTACTAAAGGGATAAATAAAGGTTGTATTATTTTGATCCTTAGGAGCAATGGGTACCTGAAAATCCATCCAAAAAGAAATAATGAGTTCTCCATTACAATATCTCTAATATATGTTCAATGAAGGGAATGGGTAAATGATATTTCTAAGTAACCTGGTTCAACTTCCTAAAATCAATGCACACTCTCCAGCTATTCATAATTCTCACAAGGATTAATTCATTCTTTTCATTCCTCACAGTGTTTATGACAGTTTTATTTGGAACTACATGAAATATGATAACTCATTATGAATATGAGATGGGATATATGATCCCAACTTCCAAGATCTTCTCAATATCCTTCTTCAAAACCTCTATCAAGGTGGGATTAAGCATCCTTTGGGGTTTTCATATAAGTTTTAAATCTCCCTCAAGAATAATTCTATATGAGAATATTTTTGGGTTTATTCCTGGGATATCACCTAAGCTCAACTCTATTGCTTGTAAATTCTCTCTCAAAATATCAATAAAAAAATTCTTGGATTTATGATATATTATTTGAAATTATCACTGGTAATTTCTCCCCATTCTTAAGGTACACATATTTCAAATTAGCGGGGAGTTGTTTTAATTCCACTTCAGGAGGATGCTCAGGGGATGAAACTAAATTGATATTCCCCACATCCAAATGTTTGACCTCCTATACACAAGAAACCATATCATATTCCTTGTCATATAATAAATCATAAAAAAATAATATTTTACCTCTTCTTCCCACATGAAATTAGAATCTCTAGTGTTTTGTGAATCCATATGTTCAATGATATTTTAAATGTAGAAATTCTCTCCTAAGGATAAGAATTCATGGAACATACCTAATTATTCAATTTTTTCAGTACCAACTTCATGAGAGAGTGAAAAGAGTGAGTGATCATCTGATGGATTCCTTAAGAATTCAAAAATATTGAAGTGGACAGTGCTATATCCAAATTCCATAGTGAGTGTCCCTTCATGGACATTGATGATGGATTTGGACTTAATAAAGAAAGGTCTCCCTAAAATTATGGGTGAATGTGATAGGCTCTTATATTCTTCTATATTCAGCACATAGAATTCAGCTAGGAGTAAGAGATCTTTGACTTTCACTGGGACATCCTCTAGAAATCCTACTGGGAAAACTGTGGATCTATTTGAAAGCTTGACCACCACTCTTGTGGGATTCAAGTCTCCCATATTAAAATAAGTGTACACTGATTGAGGAAATATATTAATTTAAGAACCTATATAACACAAATAATTAGATAAATTTAAGGAATCAATTGTTCATAGAATGGAAAACATCCTTGGCTCTTGACATTTGGTTGGAAACTGTGGTGTGATAAGGGATGAGATACTTATTCCAAATTTTATCCACTAATTACCTTGAAATCACATCTTCTTGGAAAAAAATATCCTTCAAAAACGTATCATACATTGGAATTTTTTTTAGTTCTTCAAGCAGAGGGATATTTATTTCAACTTTCTAGAAGGTTTTCATAATTTCTTTTTGATGTGCTTATTCCTACAATATCTTTGATTCAATGATCCTTGATTGAAATAGTGGGGGTGTTTCTTTCTTATCCATTTTTTTCTTTTTAGTGGTGTTTCTTGTCTCTTCCTCCTTATCCCATCCTTCTCATCATCCTCTTTATTCTCTTCTTTATGGTGTATTTTCATAGAATTTTCATAATTTACAACTTCATTCTCCCTCAACTTAGGTGGTCTTGTTTTAGGTTTATGGGATGGTGATGGTGTGAGTTATTTTCCAATTATTATTACTATCATGCTGAAATTATCATTTCAGTTTGTGACTATTTGGGAAGAAAATTTCCCTAGGTTTTTGGACATTATTTCAACAAGACATCCCACCTTGTTTTCCTGGTTATCAACCTTATCCACTAGGCCATCATACTTGGATTATAGCTATTTCATAGAAGGTTTTGATCTGGTTTATGGTTGCTCATAGGGTCTTGGGAAAGTGGGTGGTTGGTGGTGTAAAGTCTGGTTATAAGATTAACTTTATTAAAATGGTGGTGGGTTTTGTAATTGTTGCTAGAATGAGGGTTGGTTTTAGAACTAGTTTTGGTATGGGGGTCTAGCTTGATTGAGTTGATTTCCAAATCCATATTGAACTTGGTTAATCTCTCTCCATCCGTGATTTTTTTGGAACTAATTTGGATGAAAGTATACCACAAAATATTCCATTCCTTATATTTCAGCACACTAGTCTGTGAAATGATTAGGTGATGAGCATAAACCACATACCTTAGCCAGTGGTTGTTTTTCACTCACTTGATTCAGGGAAATTTGTCTCATCATACTGGTTATCTCATCAATCTTAGTTTCCCATAAAGGTGATATATAAGAATTTATTAACACATGGATTCCTCTTATACCAGTACCTCTTGTTCCAAACTATTATGAGTTCTAAGATATCTTCTCAATCAATCCCTTAGCATCTTTTCATAAATTTTAAATCAATGCACCTCCAGATGATTCATCCAAAAGGTTTATGTAATTTTACAGTATGACTTGATAAAATAATACAATAAAGTGATGATATAAAATTTCTTTATGTGGGAATATTGAAAAAACCTTTTTAAATATTTCTCAATACTCATAAAGGGTTTCCCCAGAAGACTGTATGATGGCACCGATCTCCTTTATGATGGTTATTCTTCTAGAGGTGGGGGAGAATCATTGCATGAAGCATCTCACCAATTCATTCCAATCATTCACATATCCAGGTTGTAGGAAACACAACCATTCTTTGGTAGCTCCTTCCAATTAAAAGGGAATATTTTCCACTTTACCTATTCCTCTACTACTCCACGGGGTCTAAAAGTAGGTCAGACATGTGTGAACTCTTTAATATGTTTTTTATCTTCACCTTCCATGACATGAAACTTTAGAAGTAATGGAATCATGTTAGGTTTCATCTCAAAATAATTTTATAACACTATAATGGCAAGTTAGTTGTTTTGATTAAGTTATTTTGTTGCACAGAGGTCTCTAAGAGTTGGGTTTTGATTTCCATCCTTGATGATAGGCTCAGAGTGAAAACTTAAAGTTTTACTCGAGTATGTAAGATAAATTTCCTAAAATTAAGATTGAAAATTAAGGTTTTTATATCTATTCAATAAGGTTCTTTCAGTTTATAGATATAGGGGTAAAGGGTCAGTTTTCAGGTTCTAGTCATGTAATTTTGAAGAGAAAAGAAGAAAAGGGAGAAAAAAGAGAGAAATTTTTTGAAACTACATCCCCAGAAACAACACCAATTTTTGACACATTAATGTCATGGGGTGTGAAAAAAACAAATATTTCCTAAGTTAAAATTAATTATAGTGGTCAAATAAGGATTTCTCCAGAGAGGAGAACACAACAATCAAGTTTTTCACTTAAATTTGAGAAAGAAGTAGAGGATGTTTTTTATTTTTTTAGTTTAAAAATAAAGTAAGAAATTAAAAATAAAGATTGAAAAATAATAGATAAAGAGAGTGATGAGGTTAAGGTAGGATCACCTTTTTTAATTTCATCATATTTTTTAATATAATTCCCTCTCCCTTCATATGGAATGATAAATTAATGACTCCTCAATCGAGTTATCAATCACCCTTGATTGAGGAAAGTAATGGAACCCACTCATATGTGCATGAAAGTTCATAAAAATTTACCCAAAAAAATAATGCAAGTCATGATCAAGAATTTTTTATCCCTATAAATCTATAAATGATTTATTAGTTCCACATATGTGCCAATGATTGATATAAACCCACCACATAACACAATGTACTCGATCGAGACAAATTGCACTAGGCAGAGGGAGTTTAAAGTTAT
Source organism: Viscum album (assembly GCA_963277665.1). Classification (NCBI taxonomy): domain Eukaryota; kingdom Viridiplantae; phylum Streptophyta; class Magnoliopsida; order Santalales; family Viscaceae; genus Viscum; species Viscum album. The sequence goes on along the minus strand of CAUJRU010000559.1, from coordinate 11,927 downwards.
TCAACCAAAGCTATAAACATTGAATGAAACCAAAACCCAAAATATAATTGAACTAATATAATTGGAAATCACTTAAAATATAAATCATTTAATATAAAAATATAGTTTTACATTTAATCATAAAACTCTGACATTATAAAAGTGAAAATCCCCCTTCCTCGATCACTCAAAGGTTTTACCCCTCCATGTAAAGGGTAAGAGAGTTGAAAGGGGGAGAAAAGAGAATAATTAAAATAATAAAAAAAAGAAAAGGGAAAATACATATAAATTAAAGAATTAAATACTCTAACAAACCCTCTCTTTAACCTTCTTCAACAACACCCTTTAATGGAAGTGAACACTCATATATATAGGGTTGAGATGTGGAAAAATTTCCCTCCAGATTCACTCCACTAAAAATTTTAGTTCAATTAGAATAGTAAATGGATGAATTTAGAGAATTTTTATTCATAAAATTTGTTTCCCTATCTATTTTTCATGAACCCACAAAATATTAACTTATTTTTACAAGTGTCAAAAAAGTTATTCCTAAATAAGTGATGTATACTTTTTCGGCATGAGGAGACTACTCAATTATCTTCACTTTAGTGAATTCAATGGATGCCTTAAAGATAATTTTTTTTATTAAATTTAATTTGAAGATGATGATATGAGATCTATTTATAATCCAGCTATAATCACTTCATTGTGAGTTATGTAGGTTGATATTTTATTTAATAACTGGTATGGGGTCAATTCTATCGTCCAACAAACTTTTTCCAATTTATTTATTTTTCTGGGCCATTGTGTATAAAATTGGATCTAGGTCCTGAATAAAAATAGGAATATCAAGAGTAAATGAAGCCTAAAAAAGGAATCACTCAATTGGATTCAAAATTATAAAATTTATTCCTAGAAAACCTAATCTCTATAAAACATCTAAATTTCCATAATTAACTAATTTTCACAATTAATCCCAAAAATCACCAAAAATACTAAAATGAAGAAAATCAGATCAAATGGATTAATTGGAGGGGATTAAATCATTGAAACACAGATAAAAATAATGAAAATATTAACCCTATAATTTATAAAATAACTTTTCCAAAGGATTTTTATAGTTTTATCAAAATTTTCTTTGGATACATTTTCATACTTTTTTACATATGATACAAAAAAATGTGAAGTATGCATAAATTCTATGATCCTTCAGGTAAAGTGGGATATTAAAGGAAATTTATCATAAATCCTATATATTTTACTATATTATATGAGGTAAATTTCATATTTTATAATACATACTTCTTATTTTACTATATGTCATTAAGATGTGTATTATAATATAGTGTATCAAGTTTTCTTTGTGTATCTTTAATATTTTATATAAGTTGTCATATTTTATTAATTACTACATCATATGAAAATCATAATAAGTTTTATAAAATATTATGTTAATTATTTAAATTTTAAATAATTAATAAATACTCGAATCAAATCAAATATATAGTTTGCAATATATATATATGGACATGTACGATAATTTATTGTGGTTCATTTTTTAAGCTCTATACCCATGAAGAATACCTCAATTGATGTAAGAATGATTTAAAAAGGGTTTATGTGTTGTGTTTTGGAATATATAGTGATAAAACTTTATTTTAAAAGCTTTATCCCATTCTTGATTCTCTCTTTAATATTTTTATGTGCTAGTGTGTCAAAAGATTCATATAATATCCTATAATAAGGTATTTTGATTCCATAACTGGTGGAATTTATAAGGAGGAAAGAACCCAGCAATTATTTACTGTGGATCTCTATTAAGTACATTATAAAGGGAATATTTAACTTGACAAAGGAAAATATATTTTGTTGATTTTTCATATCTTCTCTAAAAATATCTAAAATTAATCTTGGGATAGGGTTTTGTTTTATTTCATAATGTTTAGACATGTAATTTTTTATAAAGACCAATATTTAAGAATTTTTTTAAAGGTGGTATAATTTTAAAAATTTCACTGATTTGGAATAATTTTTGAATAAAAATATGGATTTATAAAGAGGATTTTATTTACTTTTTTATTTTCTTTATAATAAAAATTATATATGAGTGTATGTGATTATCTATGTTTTATATGGTGTTTTGATTTCAGTTTTTTAGAACTTTTCCATTATTATTTTTATGGTTTATAACATTGGTTGTATTGTATTTTATTTAGATATTTGGGTAGATGAAACTTTATAGGAATGTGTTATGTATCTTAGTTTGGTATATGGATTGTGATAAATGTTATGTTAGGTTTATAGAAATAAATAATTGCTTATTTTAGTGAAAGGTGGTTCGTACTTGGGAAGTGGACCTTATGATTTGATTTAAAGTTTTATTATAAAAAAATGGGTTTATATTACCCTCAAGGGATAAAATAAATCCACAGTAGTTATATTAATTTGTTAAAACTTAATAGTGAAATTTTAATGTGGAATTTGTAAAATTTTCCACCAAAAAATATTTTTTAGTTTTTTCATTATTGGTAGTGTTTTGGAATGGTTAACTAACAATTTTAAGGAAATTATGAGGAGTATAGAATTTTTTATAGTGACTGGTGCATAATTAACAACATGATTAGGAAACTATGCTAGGTATTACGGTAATTATAGCATGCTTAATGGCACTCTTATTTAAAATTAAAACATGACCACGCTTCTATCAATTATTATTTATTTTTTTATTTCTTCATACCATACCTATTATATATATTTTTAGGTATTATAAGAAAATTATATGCAATATTTTAAGGAATTTATTGAATTTTTAATGATTTTTTTATCTTTTTAGTGGTTCATATGCCTTGGTTAAGATTATTTTAGGTGAATGAGTAAAATTATTTGATTTTATGGTTAAAATTTACTTTATTATTGAACTTGTTAAGTGATTTTTGATCTTGAGTGACATATTATTTATTATAGAATCAAATATGGGAACTTTACTTTGATATGGTGATATATACTTAGGTGATTATTCAATGTATTGATCCTAGTTCTAGGTTTTTTAGGATTAAAAAACATGCATTTAAGTAAGTAAAAGAAATAAAAAAATTAAAACCCAATAACTCCATGCGTGAACCTCAAAAAAATCTATAAATAAATATCACGGTATATATACCTTTCACTAGAAAGCTACTACCATCACACTTTCTTCTTCTATGTTTAGTGAATATCACATCTTGGAAGTCAAATTAAATTATAATGGTATATTCCTTAATGACCCGTTACTTTTCTAGTTTTTTGTTTAGAGAGTTTTCAGAGGATGATAGAGGAGGTTTAGTGGAGTTTTGGAGCTATAATAGAACTATAGAAGGTTTTTTACACTGTTAAATAGGATTTTATAGTGCAATCCTTTTTTTTGCAGCTTGAGTGGACAATGGTTTAAATTTTGTTCATAGAAAATGGGTGGCCATGAAAAATGTTTTTATTTCATAAGATAGGTATTTACAATTTATTTAAATTAATCCTTAGATGCCACATTTTTTGGAGGAAGTTGGGGTCTTAAGGGTTTTATGTCCAAAAGGTTTGTTTTACAGTATAATTTTTTCAAACTCATGGTAATTACAGCATAAAATTTTTATGTCGTAAAAGGGGTGAGTTTTAGGTTGTTTATAATTATTTTTCATCTAAATTTCCTTTTATTTGGTTTCCACCTCTTTCTCTGGTTATTAGAGGAACCCTGGGCAATTTTAAAGGATCTTCGAGCCCTCTTTCTCTTGATTTGATCCTTAGGTTTCGATGGTTGAGTTTTGGTGGTCAATCAATGTTAACCTCTCTTACCCATGGCTTTATTTCTATCCTTATTATGGGGATTCACTAGGGTGGTGATTTTTTTTTGTTTCAAGTGTGCATGGGATGTGTTTTTGACAACCCCTTAATGCGGTGTAGGTTGATTTTTGGGTTTTTCATGGAGATGTGGTTTGTGGGTGTTTATTCTTTTCCATGTGGTGTGTAGTGAGACCAGAAATCTTCTTTAATATAGGTAATACCTCATTTATCTTTATTTTTTTTCATGAATGATGGGTTTTATCTTTTTTATTTTTAGGTATATAGTTTTCACTAGCCTAATAAAGATAAAAAAATTCTTTAATTAAATTTTTAGGTGAAAGGAGAATTTAATATCCCTTTTGATGGATTTGATATTATTATTGATCTTGTGATTGTACAGGATAAATGGGCCACTAAAAATGGTGTCCATTGGGTTCTTTTTTCACTATAGTTAATGAGTTTAGGAACCCTTTCATGTTGTGATTGTTTGGAATCACCTTAAATGGATTTGGTTAAGCGCTTATATTTGGATAATAAAATGGTTTCCCCTAGATTATGGATTTTGTGAGAATGAACCTAAACTAAAGAATATTAATGTGAAAATAACATTGATAAATATTTAAAATGTTGATGTGATGTGCTTGTTGTGAATCCATGTTTTAGGGTAGAGGTGTGTGGTTGAGATATGGGTCAGTGAGGTGTGATCGTGTTGTGGGTCAATGTAGGGATAATGTGTGTTGATATGTGATCGTGTTGTGGGTAAGTGATGTGATTTGTGTTTAGGTGTGACCATTTTGGGGGTGTTTTGTGGATGATTCATGTTAACATGTGATCTTTTTGTGGGTGGTGATGTGATGTGTGTTGAGGTGTGACTGTGTTGTGGGTGGTGCGGGGCTGATGTGTGCTAAGATGTGATTGTGATGTGGGGAGGTTATGTGATGTGTGTTGAGGTGTGACCATGTTGTGGGGTGGTGTGGGTATAATGTGTGTTGATGTGTGACTATGTTTGGGAGAGGTACTATGTGGTTGCAATTTTTTGTTTCAATACATCTAAGAAAGTGGTGGTGATGTGAGACTAGTTGGCTTGATGAGGAGGATAGTTTGTTTGTTAATGTTTTATTGTATTGTTTTAGTTTCCTAGGTAGTAATATAATTAATTAATTATTATTTAAATGGAATGGGATAAAATGGTAAATGAATGTTTAATTAAAATGTGAAATGAAAAAATGGTTTTTGAATGAAATAAATGGTCTTTATAATTTAAATTGGTTGGAAACATGAGATGTGTCTTGTGGCTTGTGTGGTGTTGTGAATTTAGGGGTTGAAATGAAAGTGGAGTTATTTTGGTGATGTGGTGAGTTGTTTAGTTCTTTATAGTGAACCCATAGGATGGGATTATGTGTGGTTGTTATATATATATATATATATATATATATTGTATGTTCCTTGTGATTTTCTATATATAACCCAACCACATTGAGCACCATGTTCTGACACCTATACATTTATACAAGGGGGGGTTCCAACCATTTTGGTGCTGAGGATAGATGGACGGATACCAATTATTTACCTCTCTCTCTCTTCTAAATGACATTGACATGCACAGGCTAGGATGGACAAAAGTCAAAAGTGCATTGTTGAGATATAGTTGTGGTGTGATGGCATAGGTGTCTTGGGGTGATATGTGGTGTGATGGTTGTGTAGTGGGGTGTCAAGATGTGATAAGATGGCTTATGTTGGGGTTATTTCATGGTAGGATGTGGTCATGAGGTTGATTTCCTTTGTGTTCAGGATACCTATGATGAACCAAACTTTTTATACATAAATAACCCATCATTTTAGATAAATATTCATTAAATTTTATAAATACATGCATGAGGACCATAATAGTTTAGTGTATTTGATTAATATAAACACAATATTATTATTTAATGAAAGATCTTAAACACCTCCCAAAAAAATCTTCTCACATGGTACTCATTTTAGTCATACCCTACCTAAAACATTCTTCATAACCTGGGAAAGGATACATAAGAAAGGGTGAGATCAGATTCTCAATAAGGGTAAACATAAGAGATATAAATATAATATTATATTAAATCATAAAATAATAATAAGGGTATTTGATCATGAAAATAAATTTATAATTTCAAACCCAACCTGTCATAGATCATAAACATGAGTCATTGCATAAAAATTTATCATTTTTAAAAATATGGCCCATAAGAGTGAGAAATCATCATAAATCAATTAGAAACCATAAGATCATTTCATAAAAGTATTTCACCATTATAAATATATAAAACCATTTTATATGTCATGGTTAACTACCAAGAAAATCTACATAGTGGATTAAAACTTATCACATGTTTCTCATTATGGATCAGGACGTAGCTGTTTCCTATAACGGATCAAAAAACACATGTTTCCCATAGTGGATCAAGACTCACATATTTCCCATTGTGGATAAATCCCATTAACTTGTTTCCCATTGTTATGTCATAATATATAAATATTTACCCAATTCATTGGAGGGAGATATAGGTCCCACTCATATCATAATTAAAACCATGTTTACATGTTCTATAATATCGTAAGACATTCATCATATCATCACATCATAAACCATGTAAAATAACTAGAATTCATAAAAATTTCATCAACATAAACATTAACCATTGATATAAATAATAAGTATGGTATCATTAAATATTATCCCCATTAAATCATAATTAACATCAAATGATGTCATCTTAGAAGAAAAATGATTTTGAAAGATCACTTTGGAACATTTCTTGAGAAAAATAGCCTTTACACTTTGAAAAAAACATTTTAAAACATAAAACATTTTCCAAATCATTATATTTGAAAATAAACTTTCAAAATTATATAGTAATACTTAAAACAATGACTTTTCATGAAGATAGAAAATATCATTCATGTTTTATGTGTTAAAATAAATATTCATTTCACATTATTAATAAGATCCAAATGAGAATTGTTTGGAAAATGACATGAATATTACTTTTAATAAATTTTTAAAAGGTAAAATATGGGTAAACATTTCTATAATAAATAAATTTTCAAACGTCAAAAATATTTTTGAAAACATTTTTAGAAAACATAGTTTTGGAAGAAAAGGGGTTTTCAACCGAAGAGATAAATAAAGTCAGTTTTTCTTAAAAAAACTTTTTGAAATCTTGAGTACATAGAGAGAGGAAAGTGAAGGAAAAAATTTTATTCTAAAAAAATAACCATAGGATAATAAAATAAATGATTTTATTTAGATATAAATCATAATATTTCAACATTGGAATCATAATCATGATCAATCCTGATAAATCATAAGATTGTAACATAAAACCCTTACCACATTCGTTACTTTAAATCATAAGAACCCTGAAGGAGTAAAATTAAATTAAACTTAAAATATCATGATAACAAATAAATTCATGATATTACATATCAAATGGGTTGTATATACACCTCATAAAAGAATATAGGTTCATGACATGTGTATCAATGAAGGTAAATTAAGACAAAAATCCCTTACCGCTTTGGTGTCTTTTGATCCGTAATCCCTATGAAAGAGAAATCATAAAATGGATATGTAAATCCACATAATTTTCCTGATAATTAATATAAAATAAATTAAGTGTAACTATGTACAACACATATAAGAAACAAGTGGTGAATATGGAATGTATCTAAAGGATATAAAAGTGAGACGAAAAATATCTTACCGTAAGTCTCAAATCCCTTCATACACATTAAAAACTCATTTATAATAAATATATGTTTATTATAAATCTATTAAAATGAACATAATTATATATATCATACTATATATGATTTACTTATGACCATTGATTTTAATTTTATTAAAAACTCCATGTTAAAGTCATGTTTCAGGTAATAACTCTATTTTTTGTGTATGTTTTGATTTGGTATTTTTGGTCATCTTAATTTTATCATGGTTATATTATCTCCATAATATTAAACATGATATAAATATCATATATATTCATTATATATATACTTATAGTAATCCATAAAAGTTAGAGATAGAAAATGAAATACATAGTTCATGAAGACGGTAGGTCATACGTATACATGAACGCTTTTTAGATTTTCACGACGGATGAAATTAAGGAAGGTTAAATAATATATTACCTTTACATAATCATTTAGATTTTATATATATCACATGAGATTATTTAAACCTGCCCTTATTTCCTTCCATGTAAAGTGTATGTGAAGAATGAACTCCATTGCTTTGTGGGGCAGTAGTATGTTGTACATATGAATGATGTTATCATATTCCCAAGGAGTGGAAGGTAAGAAGGAATATGGTATATCATGATTAAATAAGAATAAAAATATCATAAATATAATATAAAAAAATAAATCCATCATTATATCTAGTCAAGATATGTGGTAATGGAAAACGAAAAACATCATTTTGCAAGGGAGTAGTCTGTCATACACACGAATGATTATTTTTAACCCATTTGATGGAAGAGGAGAAGGATTTGGGATATTCAATTGAAATAATAACATATAATTATATTTTATATACTGATTTTATTATATCATCATGGTTTTATAATAATTTAAGTAGGTGAAGGAATAAATAAAATAAAACGCTTGGTTAGGGACGTTGTACCTTCTTCAAACAACTTCTTTTTGTTTTCACCAAAAGGATTATTAGGTTGGATTTTTTTACCAAAATAAGCCTTATAGGATGAAATTATGGAGGTAAATAATTTATTTGGGATTTTATTTTCTGAAACAATTGTTTTTGAAAGTTTCAAGAGGAGAGGAGAGGGGTTACCTTTTATAAGTGAGGTGAGTGGAACACTTGTAATTTTTTAAAACAAAACGGTGTACCCATGTTTTTCACATGAAACAGGGATCCAAAATGATCAATTATAGAATATTATAGGATATAAGGTTGACATATTTCTAAAATATTTGTTTTTTTACATATTTATAGGTCATTTTACTCCTTATCCTTTTAGTTTAACCCCTTAGTAAACCCATTTTCACAATAACTATGATAATTAATTTTTATTTTTTTTTTACTATTAATTATGGTAAAAAATTAAGTTCAACTTATTATATAATATAAATTATTCTTATTACAAATATTGATTCCATTTTTTTAAATTTAATTCACATAAGAGATAAATTTTAATTTAAAATTAATCTCATATAAGTTATGAAAATGCGGTTTTCCAAAGAGAAAATGTTTTTATATAAAAATTAAAAAAAATTGATTAAAATGATTGTTGGCGCCAAAAATATGGCCCGAAAGGAAGGAACGAAAAAGACAGCCGGCGCGCTGCATCGCGAAGCACAGCCGCGAAGCACAGCCGCGAAGCCCCTCCGCGAAGCGCCCCAGCCCTGGCGGCGCCGCGAAGCACCAGAGGCGGTGATCCTCCGCGAGCGCGTTTGACGTTCGCGAGCCGCCGCGAAGCACCAGAGGCGGTGATCCTCCGTGAGTGCGTTTGACGTTCGCGAGCCGCCGCGAAGCACCAGAGGCGGTGATCCTCCGCGAGCGCGTTTGACATTCGCGAGCCGCCGCGAAGCACCAGAGGCGGTGATCCTCCGCGAGCGCGTTTGACGTTCGCGAGCCGCCGCGAAGCACCAGAGGCGGTGATCCTCCGCGAGCGCGTTTGACGTTCGCGAGTGCGCCGCGAAGCTCCAGAGGCGGCGCGCGAGCCCTGCTTCGCGGCGCCCCTTCCCTATAAATACTCGACTCCCCCTGAGTCCCCGAGACGGACAATCTGACCTTTCGGCTTCTCCTCTCCCGAATCGCGAAGCAAGCTTTGCCCCGGGAATCATGAGCTCCGCGAGGTATTTCTACTTCGCGAGACGACTCTGATTTGTTTCGTCCTGAGCCCCTCTTCCGAGAGGGATGCCCTTCGCGAAGCCCAAGGGCGTTCGCAAAGGAAGGGGATTCCCAAGGGAACCCGGGCAGCCGCGGAGCACTCGTGCTTCACGAAACACCCAACCCATGCTAGTAATCCCTATGCCAAGGCAGGATAACTATGCATCGCGAAGCACTTTGCTTGGCAGGACCCTGCTTCGCGAACCACTCCTTCGCGAGGCAGTGCTCCGCGAACACTGTTCCACTTCGCGAAGCACCTCCCACTTCCACCTATGCCCCATGCTAAGGCCAAGGCACCCCACTTCGCAAAGCACACTCCTCCGCTTAGCGATTCCTCCTTCCGTGCGACCCTCCAGGTTTGCACGATGTGATTTCAAAGTCCCATGGACAACACCTCCCGTAGCGTTGCTTCGCCCAATGCTCCTTCGCATAGGCACGCTAACGGCTATTGCTTCTTCGCATAGCCACGCTAACGTGGACCCCTCGATGGTTCCTCCCGCGACCCCCCTTTACCATGGCCTTACCGACACCTTCCCTTCCCCAAGGACCAGAGGGTACCGGTTATGTAAGCCCTAGGGGTGTGGAGTGAACCCACCTCGTCCGAGCTGCAGGACGTTAAACTGCCAAGCATCGCGTCCCCAACACATGACGTTAAACTGTGACCCAACCTCGTCTCCCTCACGAAGGGTCCCCCCAGCTCGAGCATTCATTACACCGCTCGTCTCCACGGGAATGGAACTCTTCCGCACATGGAATGAGATCCTCCTTGTCGGAGTGGTGTATGTTCGCAGGGGAAGGGTCGCCTCAGAGCGTAAATCCCTAACCTTTGGTACGGATGATTGCACCCGTGCATCTCGGTACTTCCCCACTACCAAGGTCAGTGGAGGACGTGATAGGGAACGAGGCACCTCCCATTGTCGGACCAAGGTCCATCTTCCCCGCGCTTTGTCGCGCCATGGGCCTCCATCCTGGAGTAAGTCCCAACACCATGGGCCGCTCAACGCGTAAGCCCCATTTCGCTTCTCACGGACGCACCCTTCGCGACGTGATCGTCAGGTCCTTGCAACCTCTTGTTTCTCACACCGAGCATGACTCACGTGGGCTTAGAGTGAGCACCGACCCTGACAAAACAATCCGAACTACGAGGACTTTGATCCGTGTCAAGGCATGGTACGTAGGAAGCCTCCACGAGGTTCAAGCCCACCATCAGTGGACCAAGGTCTACTCCCCATCCGAACTACGAGGACTTTGATCCGTGTCAAGGCATGGTACGTAGGAAGCCTCCACGAGGTTCAAGCCCACCATCAGTGGACCAAGGTCTACTCCCCATCCGAACTACGAGGACTTTGATCCGTGTCAAGGCATGGTACGTAGGAAGCCTCCACGAGGTCCAAGCCCACCATCAGTGGACCAAGGTCTACTCCCCATCCGAACTACGAGGACTTTGATCTGTGTCAAGGCATGGTATGTAGGAAGCCTCCACGAGGTTCAAGCCCACCATCAGTGGACCAAGGTCTACTCCCCATCCGAACTACGAGGACTTTGATCCGTGTCAAGGCATGGTACGTAGGAAGCCTCCACGAGGTTCAAGCCCACCATCAGTGGACCAAGGTCTACTCCCCATCCGAACTACGAGGACTTTGATCCGTGTCAAGGCATGGTACGTAGGAAGCCTCCACGAGGTTCAAGCCCACCATCAGTGGACCAAGGTCTACTCCCCATCCGAACTACGAGGACTTTGATCCGTGTCAAGGCATGGTACGTAGGAAGCCTCCACGAGGTTCAAGCCCACCATCAGTGGACCAAGGTCTACTCCCCATCCGAACTACGAGGACTTTGATCCGTGTCAAGGCATGGTACGTAGGAAGCCTCCACGAGGTTCAAGCCCACCATCAGTGGACCAAGGTCTACTCCCCATCCGAACTACGAGGACTTTGATCCGTGTCAAGGCATGGTACGTAGGAAGCCTCCACGAGGTTCAAGCCCACCATCAGTGGACCAAGGTCTACTCCCCATCCGAACTACGAGGTCTTTGATCCATGTTAAGGCATGGTACGTAGGAAGCCTCCAAGAGGTTCAAGCCCACCCGTCTTTCACGTCGGGTTTCACCCCCGTCCAGTATGACGTTAAACTACATCCCGGTCCAGTGGTAAGCCATTGCGACCAAACCATTTGAACTACGAAGTCTTTGATCCATGTTAAGGCATGGTACGTAGGAAGCCTCTACGAGGTTCAAGCCCACCAT